>OU911043.1:24906697-24908900 GCA_918358695.1 Melinaea menophilus ssp. n. AW-2005
TTAGGTTAGGTTAGGTTAGGTTAGGTTAGGTTAGGTTAGGTTAGGTTAGGTTAGGTTAGGTTAGGTTAGGTTAGGTTAGGTTAGGTTAGGTTAGGTTAGGTTAGGTTAGGTTAGGTTAGGTTAGGTTAGGTTAGGTTAGGTTAGGTTAGGTTAGGTTAGGTTAGGTTAGGTTAGGTTAGGTTAGGTTAGGTTAGGTTAGGTTAGGTTAGGTTAGGTTAGGTTAGGTTAGGTTAGGTTAGGTTAGGTTAGGTTAGGTTAGGTTAGGTTAGGTTAGGTTAGGTTAGGTTAGGTTAGGTTAGGTTAGGTTAGGTTAGGTTAGGTTAGGTTAGGTTAGGTTAGGTTAGGTTAGGTTAGGTTAGGTTAGGTTAGGTTAGGTTAGGTTAGGTTAGGTTAGGTTAGGTTAGGTTAGGTTAGGTTAGGTTAGGTTAGGTTAGGTTAGGTTAGGTAGTTAGGTTAGGTTAGGTTAGGTTAGGTTAGGTTAGGTTAGGTTAGGTTAGGTTAGGTTAGGTTAGGTTAGGTTAGGTTAGGTTAGGTTAGGTTAGGTTAGGTTAGGTTAGGTTAGGTTAGGTTAGGTTAGGTTAGGTTAGGTTAGGTTAGGTTAGGTTAGGTTAGGTTAGGTTAGGTTAGGTTAGGTTAGGTTAGGTTAGGTTAGGTTAGGTTAGGTTAGGTTAGGTTAGGTTAGGTTAGGTTAGGTTAGGTTAGGTTAGGTTAGGTTAGGTTAGGTTAGGTTAGGTTAGGTTAGGTTAGGTTAGGTTAGGTTAGGTTAGGTTAGGTTAGGTTAGGTTAGGTTAGGTTAGGTTAGGTTAGGTTAGGTTAGGTTAGGTTAGGTTAGGTTAGGTTAGGTTAGGTTAGGTTAGGTTAGGTTAGGTTAGGTTAGGTTAGGTTAGGTTAGGTTAGGTTAGGTTAGGTTAGGTTAGGTTAGGTTAGGTTAGGTTAGGTTAGGTTAGGTTAGGTTAGGTTAGGTTAGGTTAGGTTAGGTTAGGTTAGGTTAGGTTAGGTTAGGTTAGGTTAGGTTAGGTTAGGTTAGGTTAGGTTAGGTTAGGTTAGGTTAGGTTAGGTTAGGTTAGGTTAGGTTAGGTTAGGTTAGGTTAGGTTAGGTTAGGTTAGGTTAGGTTAGGTTAGGTTAGGTTAGGTTAGGTTAGGTTAGGTTAGGTTAGGTTAGGTTAGGTTAGGTTAGGTTAGGTTAGGTTAGGTTAGGTTAGGTTAGGTTAGGTTAGGTTAGGTTAGGTTAGGTTAGGTTAGGTTAGGTTAGGTTAGGTTAGGTTAGGTTAGGTTAGGTTAGGTTAGGTTAGGTTAGGTTAGGTTAGGTTAGGTTAGGTTAGGTTAGGTTAGGTTAGGTTAGGTTAGGTTAGGTTAGGTTAGGTTAGGTTAGGTTAGGTTAGGTTAGGTTAGGTTAGGTTAGGTTAGGTTAGGTTAGGTTAGGTTAGGTTAGGTTAGGTTAGGTTAGGTTAGGTTAGGTTAGGTTAGGTTAGGTTAGGTTAGGTTAGGTTAGGTTAGGTTAGGTTAGGTTAGGTTAGGTTAGGTTAGGTTAGGTTAGGTTAGGTTAGGTTAGGTTAGGTTAGGTTAGGTTAGGTTAGGTTAGGTTAGGTTAGGTTAGGTTAGGTTAGGTTAGGTTAGGTTAGGTTAGGTTAGGTTAGGTTAGGTTAGGTTAGGTTAGGTTAGGTTAGGTTAGGTTAGGTTAGGTTAGGTTAGGTTGGTTAGGTTAGGTTAGGTTAGGTTAGGTTAGGTTAGGTTAGGTTAGGTTAGGTTAGGTTAGGTTAGGTTAGGTGGTTAGGTTAGGTTAGGTTAGGTTAGGTTAGGTTAGGTTAGGTTAGGTTAGGTTAGGTTAGGTTAGGTTAGGTTAGGTTAGGTTAGGTTAGGTTAGGTTAGGTTAGGTTAGGTTAGGTTAGGTTAGGTTAGGTTAGGTTAGGTTAGGTTAGGTTAGGTTAGGTTAGGTTAGGTTAGGTTAGGTTAGGTTAGGTTAGGTTAGGTTAGGTTAGGTTAGGTTAGGTTAGGTTAGGTTAGGTTAGGTTAGGTTAGGTTAGGTTAGGTTAGGTTAGGTTAGGTTAGGTTAGGTTAGGTTAGGTTAGGTTAGGTTAGGTTAGGTTAGGTTAGGTTAGGTTAGGTTAGGTTAGGTTAGGTTAGGTTAGGTTAGGTTAGGTTAGGTTAGGTTAGGTTGGTTAGGTTTGGTTAGGTAGGTTAGGTTAGGTTTGGTTAGGTTAGG